>OX419583.1:16921466-16949779 GCA_948473455.1 Teleiodes luculella
ATATCGATTTTGGAAACAATCGGACCAGAAACAAAAAAGTTCAAAATGGCGGCCATTTTTTGCAATTCAGACGTCAGATTCGTCATTGGAGTCCACTGGGGACCCCAGATATCGATTTTGGAAGCAATCGGACCAGAAACAAAAAACTTCAAAATGGCGGCCATTTTTTGCAATTCTCATGTCAGATTCGTCATCGGAGTCCACTGGGGACCCCAGATATCGATTTTGGAATCAATCGGACCAGAAACAGAAAAGTTCAAAATGGCGGCCATTTTTTCCAATTTTGATGTCAGATTCGTCATTGGAGTCCACTGGGGACCCCAGATATCGATTTTGGAAGCAATCGGACCAGAAACAAAAAAGTTCAAAATGGCGGCCATTTTTTACAATTTTGATGTCAGATTCGTCATTGGAGTCCACTGGGGACCCCAGATATCGATTTTGGAAGCAATCGGACCAGAAACAAAAAAGTTCAAAATGGCGGCCATTTTTTGAAAATCAGATGTCAGATTCGTCATTGGAGTCCACTGGGGACCCCAGATATCGATTTTGAAAGCAATCGGACCAGACACAAAAAAATTCTATATCTACCACGAGATTTCGTATAAGTAAACTAAAAAAAAACTAAACCCAAGCCATCGATAAAAAAATTATCGATATTGGCAACACTAGTCTATTCCCTCGCCCCCCTCTGCCCGCTCCACCCGACCGGCAGAATTCTGCCGGTCATAACGTGTGTCAGCCGGCAGACGACTGAAAATTTGAGTCCGTGTGAATGAAACAGGGGTTTTGTATGAAACCGAACGCGGCAGAATTTGCGCGACCGAATTTCTGCCGCTCACGACTCACAAAATTACGCTCGTGTGGCCTCACCCTTATATCCTACACAGAGTAAAATCATTGAATTTGAATAGGTAAAGTCAACATAACTTCCTTTTGTATCGCACGCACGGCTTGTCACTATCATTATCATCATTACATAGTATAAAACAAAGTCGCTTTCGCTGTCCCTATATCCATAAATCCCTATGTATGCTTAAATCTTTAAAACTACGCAACGGATTTTGACGCGGTTTTTTTTAAATTGATAGAGTGATTCAAGAGGAAGGTTTATATGTAAAATCCATGCATAATATACTTAAGGATAACCCACAATAACCATTTTCCCGTGCGTAGCCGGGGCGGGTCGCTAGTATCTGTATAAATAAGTGTGGTATCTGACGTTGACAGTGAAGTGTACTCGCACAATAATTGAAATATTAAACAGCTGTTCACGGGCACAGGTTCGCGTTCCGAATTGTTAAAATATGTAAATTTAATTTTGCCCCCGTATTCCGTATGTAGGCTTGAAAAATTACTGTCAAGTCCTCCTATACACTCGTCGCGTTAGCGACTAAATTAAGCGAACCTCTTTGATTTGCATACGTGTGTGAGGATCCTTTGGAACCAAGGTCTGAAAAATCCTTTTTTATTTTATTGTGGGTTAAAAAAGGAATTGTGGTAGATTTTTTATTTAAATTTTTAGTTAGTGGCTGTATATACTAGCTTTCCGCCGCGGCTCCGCCCGCGTTAACAGTTTTTCCCGTGGGAATGAGGCATTTTCCCGCGGTAACAGGTAGCCTATGTTACTCAGGGTGAATGTAGCTTTCTAATGGTGAAAGAATGTTTGAAATCGGTTCAGTAGTTTTTGAGTTTTTTTTTTGTTTTTTTTTTATAGCCTAGTTTATTTCCCACTGCTGGGCAAAGGCCTCCCCTCCATTACACCAAACATCACGATAAGCGCACTTGTGGTCCAGTCTTTATCGTACGTTTTTGAGTTTATTCATTACAAACACACACACACACATACAAAACAAAAAATTTTCCTCTTTATAATATTAGTATAGATTTACTAGTTTGAGGTTTTTGCGCTTTGTACACCTGACGCTTCGATCAGATATCAAAAGTTTATCATACATCTATGACATGACGTATTAATTAACTAGCTTTCCGCCCCCCGGCTCCGCGCGCGCTTTCAGTTTCCCCTGTTTTTCTTAATTTTATAATGTAATTTAATTCTAAACGAGTCCTCACTGACTCTAAAATTAGCAACAAGTGCTCTTACCCAGAACTTGTTGCTTTATGACTGAAATTGGTGAAGTCTTTCTTGAGTGCCGCCATTAGCCATTTAGGCCAAGTTCGTAAAATAAAACCACTTAAAATGTATCTCGCATAAGTGCGCAGTATCTTTAAAACTTTACTGATTTCGACTCATTTATTTTGCAGTAGAGCTTATTTGCCTGTGGTTTCGATTACTTTCGATCAAGCTTCGGTATATGCTTTCCATTTTTGTGTTTCTATATGTAAGTTTTGTCTTATCCCGAAGAATAACATAAAAATTTGGATAGCCTGGGTAAAATATGTCTGTCTTCAAATAAATGGAAAGTCTTACAATTTTTTAAAGAGGACCACTCACTTTCAAACTTCTGATATGATAATATTAATATTGTTTAAATAAACTAAGTCTAAACACCGAACGAGTAGGTTATAAAACAATCAGACGAAAAATATGACTATAGTGCCTAAGTATTTTTTTATCGAGAGTTTACAAAGTCACTGGATATCGGACAGACTGATTATTTCAGTATCAGCAAGATAAACTGATAAATGCTTAAAAGGGTTTTACTTTATTGCTTACATAGAAATAAATACGTTATACTAATACGAAGCAGAAATATTGCCCCATATAATTTTAACAACATTTTATTTTCAAAGTTAATAACCTTTTTTAAAGCAGAAAGAGTTGAGAGCTTACCAGATTTCCTCTAGAAAATCAAAGAGCTTATATTGAAATTTTAACAAACCCCCATTGTTAGGGTGCAGCTCAACGGAATCCTCTTAGGTTGCCTTTACAGAGTTCACCCCCCGCCCCCAGTCATTAACCTAGATTGCTCTCCATCAACCTACCCTTAAAACTTTAAGGGTAGGTTGCTTGTACCTAACTAAAAACCTATCTGAAACGTGTTCGAACGCCTAACCTTTTTTCTGCTTCCATGTTACAGAATTATTTTTTTATTCCGTCTTTTAAAACTTTCCGAAATTCCAAAACATATTTTATGTCTATTTCATTCTCGACAATGAAAGAATACGTTACGTCTTTATGATTTTAAGCTTTCGCGGTCACTAGGTAATTATAATATCGAGGCTTCCAACCAAAATAGAATATTGCGGTAAGCCCGTTAAAATGTCTCATAAAATATTTGAATATGTCTAATTCAAATCTGCCACAACAATGCTCCACCAAACATTGTGTTCTTATTCCTCAATGCCTGTGACATTATATGCGTCTATCACGATTGTTTTCGGAGAGGTTGGAAAACCGCGCTTCGGGTATATTTCTACTTGTCTGATTGTTTTTGTTATTTCCAGGTCGCCCCCTCCACCCCCTGCCCTCAAGCTGCCAGCATCATGACGCTGCACTGGTGGATGCATTGGTTCTGGGTGACGGCGCTGCTTTACATTTATGGTGAGCTATCATCATAATATCAGTACTACCACAGATAAAACTAAATTTAAAAAAAAATAACCCCCGACACAAAACCCTTTTTTTTATTGACCTATGCTTTAGTCGAAAAAGTACAACGGATCAAGCTTCATCGGACTTGCGGGGGAGCGAAAGACTCTACCCCAAAAAAGTCATATACTAACGCGTCTAGGGGCGGCGGCTCAAGGGAGCCTCGGACCACGGCCTAGCGCGTTGATATTGAAAAACATCGTGAAGGAGACGACGCCTGAGGTGCTCCGTCTCTGATTATCAATTCTGATTTTGGTTTTGGCCGCGCCCCCGCCGGCGGGTACAGGCGTTGTTACCTGAATACAAAACCGTTACTTGATCCTTTCAACAACTAGAAAAGAGCTGATAATCTTTAAATGGCTGCAGATATTTTCTTGTTTCATAGCTAAGAACACTCTCGATTGTGACACCTTGCAAACAAAAAAAAACTAGATCAAAATCGGCGCATCCGTTTAGGAGCTACGATGCCACAGACAGACAGACTCACACGTCAAACTTATAACACCCCTCTTTTTCGTCGGGGGCTAAAAATAATAACACTATTAGATGTAAGAAGCCAACAAATTAATTAAACTTAAAATTACTCAGCATTTGAGAAATCGTTTTAAAGTTCCAAATGGCACGTGGATTCTCGAATCACGAAAATGGCGGAAAGAATCCTTACAAATTTTAAAATATCCTCCAGGAAAAGCGAAGCCATTTGATTCCACATACAAAGGAGGCATTCTAACGATCTCCTTTGAGAAATTTCTGGAAAGAGGGAGAGTAGAAGAACTTTTTAGAACAACAGAATAAATTTTCGAAATTTAAAATGACGTATTTCGCAATAGAGTAGTTTTTTATCGAACCATAGAATTGCCTTATTGATTACAATTCAAGCCTTTTTTGCCATATAAACATGATATTTATCGATTGTAGGAAATCAGCTATGAATAATATGAATATTTTCGTGTCTCAAAATAAATAGGGAATTACAATTTGTGTGCCGATACTTATTCTATTGAATCTTGAATGATAAAAACTCTAAGCAGTAAAGTTTTCTTTATTATCAACAACAATAAATCCACGAAGAAAAATGTCAAAAGAGTATTAAATTTGAAGCAATCAAGGAAGCTATTACGCTTAAATACTACATAGCATTTAGTTCTGAAAGTAAAAGCTTGAGGAATTACCATAAATGTGTGGCTATTATTATACTTCTTTTAATTTGAAGAAACTAAATGTGAATAAGATAAATTTGCTTGTACTTTCATTTTTCTTTTTTACTTTTTAATGTCGGTATTCATAATAATTATTTGTATTCTGACTCTTGATTTCTTTTACTACCAATCTATTGGTTTATTTAAGTCCTCCGTCCACATTACTTTCGTTATGCACATTTTTGTGAACTTCACTTTTGGTATTAACTATTTCAAAAATGAAAATTAATTATTCGGTTAGATTTTGATCCACTTATTCTAAATAGTATTTATATTGCGGCAGTACAACGTATAAATAACATAAATTATTTTGATAAATAACATAAATGACTTTGTATAAATGACTAAGGCGTAAGATCTTGATTTTAGGGTAGGCTCGAGCCCCTCGGTGGGGACATATAACTAAACTGCCGGCTACAAAACATACTGTTATTTAACCCAGTTTGCACATTAACATGATTATCACTCGCAACGACGACGCGACCTTCCGTTTGGCACCAACGTGTTAATTTTAAAGATGGCGGCGTGTGTTTGTAATAAATACAGTGTGTAAGTTGCGGCTAAGTACATACTGAAAAGAAATCGCGTGAAAAATCGCGTGAAAAATCGACATTCCCTTACAAAATATTAGATCGGAATGTTTGTTTGTATCGAGAGAGAAGTAATTTTTTTTATGATTTCTTAACCTTAAAAAAATCTAAACCCTTATAGAATCACTCATGTTTTACCATCCGCTAATTTCCTCCGAAACTAATAGACCGATTGAGCTGAAATTTAGTAGGTAGGTACACACTACACGTACTATTTAAATCCGTGATCCACAATTTAATAATTACCTACTTGATTATTAAGATAACTTTTTTAAAAAGTGTCAAAATATTCCTAATTCACATTACTTCTATGTCTGTTAACAGCTCATATTATGTCCCCACCGAGGGGCTTAGTCGACCACGCTGGCCCAGTGCGGGTTGGTCAACTTCACACAACTTTTGAAAAATTTTCGCAGCAGGTGTGTGCAGGTTTCCTCACGATGTTTTCCTTCTCCGTAAGAGCGTCGAATAAACGTACATATGAATTCGAAAATTGAAAACACATTGGTACGTGACGAGGCTTGAACCTGCGAACTTCCGAATGGAATTCAACAGCCCTAGCCACTTGGCCACCGACGCTCTCGTACTTCTATACACTGCTTAATCTTATATTCCATCATTTCCATCTAATCGTCTCTCACTTTTACTCTTTACAAATATCGCGAAACGAAATTTCATTTGTAAATTCGTCGTACATTTCCAAGGTTTTCAAACATCTCATCTCGTGGAATATTCGTCTAATATGTTCCCCGTATGGGAGCGGCGCAAAAAGCTGACATGTGACAAATTGGACGCCCCCCGCACCTGTCCTGTCTCCCATTCCACGAACATGTTACTAATCTGTGGACCAAAAGTAATTTAGGAATCGGTGGAAAAACATTCTTGTTTTTAAGAGCGTTGGTGGCCTAGTAGTTAGGGGTCCTTAGTTTTCATTCAATTGGTGCATCATATTATACGTTTATTCGACGATTTTACGGCGAAGGAAAACATCATGAAGAAACCTGGCTGGACACACCTGCGAAATTCAAAAGATGTGTGTGTGAACTTTACCGATCGCCGCCAGGTCAGCGTAGTCTACTAAGGTCTAACCACCCTGATGAAGGGTAGGCTTGAGACCCTCGGTGGGGACGTTTGTGGGCTATAAAGAAAAAACATACTTTGAGCACAGCTTCATTATGATCCTTTTAATAGGTTGTTACACCCGCGGCTCGCCTTGCTCCTGGCAAGCCTGCGGGGTAACTACACGTTGGCAGTTGGAGATACGCGTCGAATAGTAACGCACAAATAATGAAAGAAACTAAAGTCACTGACAAATTTTAAGTATATTCACAGAAAACACAGACACTATAGAAAATAAATTACGAATACATTTGTAGCTCGTGGCCTAGAGTTGGTGAAGGAATGAAAATAAAAATGGATGATTGACGGATGATTGTCGACTGAATTCCAAAATTAAATATATTCGAATTTGGACGAAAATGGTAAATGAGATGAGGATGAGGCAACGAGGTGGCATGCACCACGTTACGTTATCATCAAGTCAAAGAAATCAGTACTCTAAAAGGATAAAATACAAGATCGCGTCACTGATCCGAACGTGTTGTGGAGATCTTTTATTGAAGCTTTTGTCCAGCTTTGGGCTTGCAATGTTTTTTGAACTAAACACTGTTACGTAACGAGTAATGTAAAATAATATGTATAGAAAAGTATATAGCATAGAAGCCCATTACCAATTCAGGTAAGCATCTCCAACACTTGCCAGGTGTGAGGTGTATGTAAATACGCGCTCTCGGTATCTCCTTCGGTACCATTAGCATTTCCAAATATAGGATAAATACACCTATATATTACATAACTTTTAGTGTAACCTGCTGTATAATATGGCTACGTAATACCTAAGTGTATATAAAACTGAAGAATCGGCGTGTCTGCCGTGTCGTGTCGTGTCTGTACATTGTGTCTGTCTGTACATTGATTTGAAAACTGATTGTAGGTGACAAAGGGAGTGTAGCTGAACACAAATATACACATATATACCTAATTATATACCTAAGTGTATACTATGATAAAACTGAAGAATCGGCGTGTCTGTCTGTACATTGATTTGAAAACTGATTGTAGGTGACAAAGGGAGTGTAGCTGAACACAAAAATACAAGGTTTGAATAAAATGTCCGTCTGTCTGTGTGTCTGTTTGTACACGCTAATCTCTGGAACTACTGGGCGGATTTTAATGAAACTGAAAAAAATACAATTCATTTTCTGATTGTTGAGTTAGTAGGTAGTCAGTAATAGAAAGTTTTCAACTGTACATTCATTTGGAGTATATGATTGAACAGGATACAGCACGTACTATGTACTGTAAATGGGTTTAATGCCTGCTTGCTTATCGAGTGTTCTTCGAAATTAACCTGCCTCACAAACCCTGGTGTCGGAATTATAGAACCACCTTAGGCTTCCGACATGGCTCCTACAACGACCACATCCGTAGATAGTAGCTGGGACCAACGGCTTTACGTGCCTTCCGAAGCAAGCAATCATCTTTCTTTTCGGACAATCAGGTGATTCAGCCTGCAATGTCCTAATCAAACTGAGGAGTCTTACAAAGTGATATTTGTTCGACGAGTCCCCACCGGGATTTGAACCCGGAACCTCCGTAACGTCAGGCAAGCTGTGAACCACTCGACCACGGAGGCTGGTGTCGTAATAAATATGAAATAACACGTAACCTTACACATATTACACAGTTCCACGTGATTAAAGTCTTTACTGTTTCCTATAACACTTAAATAAAAGTGAAAGAAGGAACCAACTCGATCGATACTGCCCATAAATACGCCATAAAAAGGTTGACAATCAGTTCACATCGCCAATGTAAGGTTTATATAAGAATTCACATAATATCTGACGACTTATATTGTGTGTGTTAACTTTTATCTTTGTCTTTACGGTACCTGAAATTGATTATTGATATCAAAAAACATAGTATAAATTTATTTGGCGAAATCATACAGCGAATTTGGAATCTTTCCATCACCGTTTTATTTTCCGTAAGATATACAGATTCATGCTTTTATCCCTGTAAGGTAGAGCTATAGTCTTTGCACAGAAAGCCCCATTACCAAAACCACGTTCCACGTAAATTGTTGACTATTATATGTAGATGTAGTCGCAGAGAAACCACAGAATAGCATAGTACAAGTGTTTCTAAGAGAACCCCCCACATTAGCGTCTTTTGAGCGTCGACGTCGTGCGTCGCGCATACAATCATAGCCAGCAAGGCGAGAGAAACATAACACTAAATGAAAAAAATTAATAATCCTCGACACAAAAAACTTATTTGATCCTTTCAACACCTAGAAAAGAGCTGATAATCTTTAAATGGCTAAAGATATTTTCTTGGATTATAGCTAAGAACACTCTCGATTGTGACACCTTGCAAATAAAAAAAACTAGATCAAAATCGGCGCATCCGTTTAGGAGCTACGATGCCACAGACAGACAGACAGACAGACACACATGTCAAACTTATAACACCCCTTTTTTTCGTCGGGGGTTAAGAAGACGGACGCGGATGATTCTATACGCAACGCTCAAAAGACGCTAGTGTGGGAGGTTTCTAAAGAAAATGTCTTCCTGATTTATTTTTCCCTAGAGATTGCGGATGTAACATTTATACGAGACAGGTAATTCACGATCTCGTTGGACCTTTGTCCCGCTGCGAAATGTCACGACATTTGCGTGGACGCAACGAGGAGATTGTCACGATTGCAGAATAATTCTCAACTATTGAGAAATATTAGTATTATTGAATAATTTAATCTTAATTAATTAAATTTTCACAAAAGGTACTCGACTGCAGAAATAAAAGCTTATTCGTTTTTCCTAAATCACAAAAGACGTTTGAAGTTTTTACTATAATTATGTAAGAGGTTGTTAAAGGACATCTAACAGTTTGAAAAAGATTAAATTATAAAATTCAATTCACAATTTGGCTAAGCACCTAATAAAATATCTTGTCAATATCTTAATTGTTAATTAGCCTGTATACAGGAAATTCCTATTAATTTAATTCAAGAAGTAAATACGAGTAACTCAGGATCACCAATTCCGTTAAGCTCCTCTTTAAGATGCCTTTATACCTTACAGGAGGATTTTAAGGAGTTTTTGACTTTGGCAGATTAACAAGAGTCGGACCTCCGAACTCCGAACGGCCTATTTCTTTTTCGTCGTTTTATTTGTTTGCTTCAAAATTGCGTCTTTAAGCTGAATAATGTCCATATTCTGGATCGTCCTGAAGTTGTTTCTTACTACTACTTACTTAACGTGCGGGTTTCGAGATTAAACTACTATATCTGGTTATTTCTTACTGCAAAACGTTTTTTACAGATATTATAACATCTAAGTACTTATTTAAAAATTGTGAAGACTATTAGCCTTTAAAGTTTTTCTAATTATTCATTATTATGTAATGTTTGCTATGACTTGCAGCTAAATACATAACTAATTAATACGATGAATCGTATTCTTAAGTAAGTAAGTTAGTAGCGTAAGTTTTTAAGACATGGAAACGGGACATTTACTGAAAGTTAAATCATCACGATGTAAATCAATAGACAACTTGCATGTTTATCATACTTCATACTAATATTATAAAGAGGAAAGATTTGTATTTTTGTGTGTGTGTGTGTGTGTGTGTGTGTGTGTGTGTGTGTGTGTGTGTGTGTGTGTGTGTATGTTTGTAATGAATAAACTCAAAAATTACTGAACCGATGTCAAAAATTCTTTCACCATTATAAAGCTACATTCACCCTATGCAACGACTTCACTATCACTACATAGTATAAAATAAAGTCGCTTTCTCCGTCCCTATGTCCCTATGTCCCTATGTCCCTCCCTTTGTACGCTTAAATCTTTAAAACTACGCAACGGATTTTGATGCGGTTTTTTTTAATAGATAGAGTGATTCAAGAGGAAGGTTTATATGTATAATACATGCATAATATACTGAAGGATAACCCACAATAACCATTTTCCCGTGCGGAGCCGGGGCGGGTCGCTAGTATTTTCTAATTCTACTACTTCTTTTATCTTCTAGTATAAATATCCAGTAACAAGAAGCAACGCAGGCCATTTGCCCTCACTAGATTGGAAATGCCCTTATAACAGTATTGTCCAGTAACAACAAAAATCATTAATTCTCAAAAAAAAAATGAGTTTCTGACTGAATAAGAACTCACGAACTCATTTGAATAGGTTTATTTTATTTGCTCCGAAACAAATGAATCCGTACTTGAGTGTTTACGATGCCAATGCGAACTTTTCTTATTTCGCCTCGGGGATCTGAAATACATCTGTACAAATAAAAATGTACCTACACTTAACCTTTTGCCCTTCGGAAATTGATAAAAATATCGGAATACTGTTTCTAATAAAAAGATAATTTAAAAAATATATAAAACCGCCTTCAACGTCCTAACCTACACTAAAAAGTTACAAATAAAATATAAATCTAGCTGAAAGCATATCAATTTAATATGGCTATTAATATTCCTTATTTACTTACATAAATTGTAACATCATATAAACATGTGTAGACATTGTTATACTCTTCACCTTGGAGTCGGTGCCAGTTGAGGCTAGCTATTTAATCGGAACCACATCTGATCTCAAAAGTTCAGATCGTTGAATATAAAAAATTTAAAGAACGCGGTCAGAGTACTAGATACTGAGCCCACTATAGATGACTGCTAGCAGTAGAAGTCTTTTGGTCGAAATGATGGTGATTGGCTGGCACCGACTCCAAGATAAATTGTATAACAATGTCTACACATGTTTATATGATGTTACAATTTATGTAAGTAAATAAGGAATATTAATAGCCATATTAAATTGATATGCTTTCAGCTAGATTTATATTTTATTTGTAACTTTTTAGTGTAGGTTAGGACGTTGAAGGCGGTTTTATATATTTTTTAAATTATCTTTTTATTTTACCCTTTTTAGTGGAAATTTACCATGACAAGTTAGGTACTCACAAAACTTTAATTTGTTTTGTTTAGTACATAATTAAATGCAGATTTTCTCACTATGTTTCCTTTACAGTCTTACGTTTGATTATTAAATTCTAAAACATTGCTATACTTGATTAGACTTTAACCTAAGTTTTCCGAATGGCGAACAACTGACCAAACCACTACTTACGATACCGACGACGCTCGCCGGTTTAGTCCACGGAAAAATTCTTAAGTTGTTATCTTGGGGTTTTCAAATCTTTAATCTATGACTAGTTTACAGAATATATGAACCAAAACCGCATATTTCTTGTTATTTCAATTATAACAAAAGCAACGCAATGAGTGTGCTGTTGTTTATTGAAGAGTTTTCGTTTTAGTCATGAAGGAAGAAAAAAATTTACGCAACACTTCTGATAGTATACTGTTTAGTTGACGGATCAGGGATCGCAGTTGTTGCTATTGACTACCCCGGTAATAAGGTATGAAGGACGCCGCCTTGTGGTTCCCGGCGACTTACTAAAAACAATTGCGCCTCGCTAGCGTAAGGGTTGTGGGTTGTGATAATAAACAACCTAACATCCATCCATCCGTCCACTGCGCGTTTGCTTGCTTGCTTATATTTAAATAAAATAGACGAATGTATAGTTCCCGGCGCGTAACCTACAACCACTGTGAACCCCATCTCAATTGCCAAGCAGTGATGGAAACAAACAGCCTGAAACAGTCCCGCTGCTGGACTAAGGTTCCTTCAGGAGGCTTTTTGAAAAATCTTTACGGTTGGCAGGCGGGTTGTTGTTAGTTGTCCATTCTCACAGTAAGACACCCACTAAAAGAGTTTGGTTGATGCTTATTTAAGCGGCTATAAATAATAACTAATTAAATAAACAATTCAATACAAATATACGCAATAAATAATACTAAAGTTAAAAATGCTAAATAACACACTTGATTTTATTATGTTACACTCTAACTTTTGTATCGAATGGTAGAAGCTTTCAGGTTTCCCACCAAATTATGAAAAAAAAGAACTCTACATTACTGGCACGGTTTTGACTGTATTTTTATTTGTCTGTCCCCATGCCTCTCTAGGTAGTTCGCTGCTCTCTAGGAAATAAAAGATATACATAATATATGCATGGAAAAGCAAAAAGACAAAATACTAAATGCCCAAAGAAGTAAGCAATTCCCAATATTATTGCAAGTTGCAAGTTGATCACCATTGTATATGAGAAGTTCGATAAATAAGTCCAGTAGCCATGTGATAAAATGTACGAAAATAATCGATAAATATACGTTACGCTTCATACCACATCACATCACTATTTTCAAATTCAGTAACCATTAAGTTTCTTGTTTTTTACATGCCAAATAAAGACAAATAAATGTCATACTTTATTGATATTTTGTTTTTAGTTGGGCATGTCATAACATGAATGTCTCTATCTTTTTCTAACGTACCGTATTCAAAGATGTGTGATAGAGACTGATAGAGTTAAAGACAAACACCGTCTCACGCTTCCCCCTACCCTCCCACCCCTCTGTGCGGCCGCATTGGTTTCGATACAAAATAGGCATGATACTCCATCTGAGCGCGTAATATTTGTCTTCCTTCATGGTTTTAGTCTTCTACTCCGCCATGAGATATAATCCAAATTTATATGAAAGCATTTTGAGTACAACTTCTATCTATAAAACGAAAAATTATTGAAATCGATTGATAAGAAGCCGAGATATTGCCAAAATAATTTACCGATCGGGTATAACGGCATCGTCAATTGAGGAGTTATTTCCTCATATCTTCAAATTTAATCATCCGATCTTAGTGAAATTTTTATGGGACCACCCTGCAAGTAAACCTGGTCGATTAAAAAAAGAATTTTGAAAATCGGTTCACAATTGGCGGAGATATCTTATAACAAAGACACAAAAAAAAAAAAAAAAAAAAAAAAAAAAACATACGCGTCGAATTGAGAACCTCCTCCTTTTTTGAAGTCGGTTAAAAAGAAGTTTGCTACTGCCCCGTGTATATTTCACCAACAATCCAATTATTCCAAGTATTTTATTATATACCTATTGAATTCTGACTCAAAAAGATGGTCTATAACTTCAATTATTGGTGGAATTTGTTGCATGATGAATTTAATTTATTATAATATTTAACTAATGTTGTATGTTTCTTACTTTTGTACGCCGCCGTCAGGCAGAGCACAATTGGACTTTAATTGCTGTAACAACTGTGTATTTTACTTTTACTTGTGTCTCACAAATAATAAATGATTTATGATTTATTTCGTAACTATTCATTGTCGCATTTGTCGCCAACAGTCCACTTCTATATCCCGTATTATAAGTAGAGTTTTTATAGGTAGAGCTCTCTCTAGTACAGAGAATGGTTGTTTCTTGTCAACTCATATCCGCCTTTATTGTACACTGAAGGGCTTCGTAAACACCCTCCGTGTGATAGATGAAACTCTCGCGTCACATTACACGGTTTCGTGTTTGAATCCCCTCGAGGCACTTTACGTACAATTAATTCTGACCCCAGAGGTAATAAGGTCGATATTGATGATCTTACAACTCACACGAAGAAAAAGAACCTACTGGACTACCAGCGCTTTCCATAGAAAACAACTGACGCTCGTCTGACGTTATGGGTTCCGGGTTCGAAACCCGGTGGGGATCCGTCGAACATGTTCGACGGATCCCCAAATTTGTGAACACTTTGTGAGACTTTCCCCAGAGTTAAGACATTGCAGGCTGTATCACCTGATTGTCCGAAAAGAAAGATGATTCCGTGCTTCAGAATACACGTAAAGCTGTTGGTCCCGGCTACTATCTACGGATTTAGACGTTATAGGAGCCATGTAAGGCGACTAAACAATTCCGGCACCAGGGTTTGTAAGGTAGGTTAACCTCGAAACCCACTCGATAAGAAAGAAGATAGAAAACAATGGCCCTAGCCACTGCGCCATCGACACTCACGCGAACTTGTTATACTAAATAGTAGTAAGTAACAGCTATCCATGGAAACCTTTCAACTAATCCCGCTGTCTGAGTCACACTTACACAAATGGGGTAATCTCGTAACACCGACGCTCTATATGAGTCAAGGGTAATGCTATTAGCGATATATATGGCAGAAAATGTCTGCTATGTGGTTTGGTATTGGCCGTGGGAAGTTGTACGATCTAACAGGATCTTACCTTTCAAGGTGTTTTAAGTACTGCAACCAGGGAGGTGGGAAAAAGCCGCGCTAAGATCTTTGTTTGCGACTGAAAGTTGACGGCTATTGTTTTGATAATTATTTTTTTGCTTGAGGAAAGATAGGGAAGAGTTAATATTGGCTCAGAAAGATGAGTACATATATTGAAGACGTGCAGCTGTGGACAAAGGCGTCCCCATAGTTCTCCACAACAGTAGGTCCTGCGCTACCAGCATCTAGCATCCAATATTCAGATTATTGCTTTGATTAGGATCTGAAATTCAGAAAATATGTTTTTTTCTTACACGCATCAGAGAAATTTAAACATAACATTTGAAAACAGAGCTAGATTATGACTCTTTTTCATGTCTTGCTATACTCGTACTAGCCCACATGAGAGCTGAGAGAGATACCACCACTCATTCTCCGGTGGCATCTCCGACCTAAATTGCCCCCGGCGCGGCGGCAGCCGAGGAGTGGTTGAAAAACCTTAGATTTTCTATATAGGATCCATTGCGGTAGCTGACATGCGACATAATGATGACTGTCATAGCTCCCGAATTCCGGGATACTTTTCCAGTTCCACTGGTTATTATAAGGAATTATAGCAGTTGAAACTATGTATTTTTTTATATAATGATAGATAAGAAAGTATTTCATCAACGAACTAACTGCTAAACGAAAATTCATGACTTGCGACACTAGGCGTATCTTCCCGTGAACCTATAAAACTCAGGCATTCCTACGAGCAATGGAAAACAATTTACACAACCCCCAACATAACCTGATCCTGCAATGCTAACATTACTGATGGTAGCGCGTGTCAAGATATATTTGGTTTTGGAAATGTTTGGGCTCACGATTGTACGAAAAGAGAAAATGGGTTTTTTTGTCAATATAATATACCCTCGGCTCTGCCTTTGGATGTTGGGTGTAATAAGATTTACGAACCCCGTTGTCTTTTACGGAAAATAGAGTTGGGATGTAGTTTTTTCATTCCCCATCTTTTTAGACGTCACACACAGATCTCTGTTCCTCCCCTGAACTACACTAGTAGGTACAATTTTTTATTTTATACCGACAGTTCGTCTCAAATAATGGTGGCGGTTATTTTACTAAATCTCTTCTACAATATTCCATCCCATTTACTTCTACGTATAATTTATAAAATATTTATTTACCTGGGAAATAAAGACGTGGCGACACAATCATGATTGTACGGGCTACTGCCAGTATATTTAAGATGAGATATTTCAGCACATCACTAAAGGGCGGGAGAATTTTCGTTTAAGAATCGAGTTGTACGAGTAAGTAGATTATCGTGTTGCTTCTTCATGTTTCTGAAACAAATTCCAACACTGAATTGTTCACATTAAAGATTCGTTGGGTTTTAGAGAGGAAATAATAAAAAAGAATACTAATTGAACTGGCGGGCGATGTTTTTGAGATACCTAGCTTAAAAAAAACTGAATCTACGAACCATATTAACATATTATACTCGTAATTGTGTAAAAAACGCGTCTGTCTGGTCGTCTGTCACGTATGCTAAACCGCGGAAGAGTATTTTCCTACAAGAAAAATCAACCTAACACAGACCTGCATTACCGAGGAACCTGCCTACGCTGACTAATATTTTATGAACTGTTGTTTCTACGTTAACTCCAAGATAAAAAGGTTTGACTTCCGGATCTTAAATCAACAGTATTTACAAGGTGTAATTAGCCGTTCTAAGCGGCTATATCCCTTCACAATAATGAGGAAAATTCTGGTTGTGCCATAAGAACTAATCAGCCTTGGCCACCTTGGGCAAGCGAAAAGCGTCGGTTATTTAGCGGGCAGTTTCTTGAACTGGGGTTTTAGCAGTCTTGACAAATTAATTAGCTCTTTTAGGCTCAATCATCCTTCTCACACTTCATTATTTAGATTAATACCGTCAAGCCTCTTTCTCGGAGAGGTAGGCAAAAACCAGTTCCTTCCATTTAAATATTTATTTTATTGTAATCGCCTAGCAATACACGCTTTGGAATTGTGAAAACTATTCTCTCAAACTCTACATTTTCATGGCATAATTCGTTGAATTACCATCGAATTTCTTGTAAACCCAGCCAGCTTTGTTGGGGCGTTGACCACCGTCATTATAGTGATTTATCGGTGCACCATTGTTCACCGACTCAATGGCAGAACAGCGATGGCCCCCATTGAGTATTCTTAAATTGGACGACACGATATCTTAATGATGTTGCGATGATGTCGGAAGCTTAGAGTATAAATAGAAAAAAATCTGGGAGGGATAGAGTACGCCTAATCGAGTATAAACCGTAAGCACGGATATGAACAGTGCGAATATCTTCAGCGCGTTCGTTTAGTATCAAATGGTTATCGGAGGTGGTTGTTTTTACCGGTGAAAATAAGTAATTTAATAGGAGAAAATTTTGAAATGTGCAGTAATAACTAATAAATTGCAAACATGAATCGAGGAACAAATCCAAAAAGAAAAATGTTATTGATTTCACCGCCCATACAACATCTGCTTACGCTTCACATAAAGGCAGGTGAGCGATGCGCGTGCTCTATCTATGTATATTTATTCTCTAAGTAAGTGAGCTATCGATGGCTCGGCGATCCTATCGATAACAGCGTCACTCTTTACCGTCCTTTAATATAAATAATTATGATCATAAACTGAAATATCTTCTCTACCCATTAAATACTTCCTTTAAGGAACTACATAGCTACCGGTCCTGCGCGGCCCGCAACCGGCGGCTTCCCCTGACCCTCACCTTCCCGTAATACAAAATTCACCTTGAAGTCTTTGTTGCTTCACCTTGTGGGGGACTGTCTTGCGGTGCGCAGTCGCCTCTCATCCGGCCGGTGTCCTACGAGATGGTCAATAGTGAAAGGATTTTTATCTTTGTGTGTGTGTGTGTGTGTGTATGTTTGTAATGAATAAACTCAAAAACCACTGTGCCGATTTCAAAAAATCTTCACCATTAGAAAGCTACATTCACCCTAAGTAACATAGGCTACCTCTTACCGCGGGAAATTGCCCATTCCCACGGGAAAAACTGTTAATGCGGTCGGAGCCGCGGTGGAAAGCTAGTAGTTTATAATTCGAAAAGAAAACATGATCAGCCCGATATCGGTGTCGCCCCGTGTAAAAGCGTCCATAGCCGACATGCCTTGAACACTATGGAGGAACGCTCATTGTTTCCCGATGCCTTAATCAGACCGTAGCTAATGTTTGCCGATACCTACTCAAGTAAATAGAAAACATTGAAATTCTCAAACACCAAACACTTTAGCTACTTTTCCACCAGATTTTGTTTAAGACAATGAATGCGAGAGGAAAGAATCACTTCAAATCTCATCACGTCAGCAAGTCTAGGGAAATGAAATAATACTATTGGTGGTTTTTTCTTTGCGCGCACCGTTCATCTTCCTCGTAATATCTAGTGAAAAAACCACTTTTATCCACTACTTGACTTTATCACTCCTATACGGTCCTAAGGCCTCTCCCTTTATAAAAAGGTGACCATACTACGCTTGCTGTTGGTTACACAGATGTAGACTACTATCTATTTCCTAGGTTTTGTACCTATTTATTTTTATTTTGTGTCCTTCTTTGACCTTTCCTTTTGCTACTTAGAAAAGTACAATATCCTGTATAACTTTTTTTCACAGTCCCGAGACAGCGATAAATCTACTAGTTACGTGTTCGAAAAACTTATTTGCCGGATTCTTTGCTTGATCTATTACCACGTTTAGTTAGAAAAACCTTCCGCTAGAAACATAACAGAAATATATATTTGTATTTAAAAGTACGCTAAAATGATGATAATATCTTCCGTTAAAGCATCCTGAAGATTTATACACCAATGAAGATTCCGGGGCAAGACGTGCAAAACTACGACACTTAATTTTCCTCACGGGGCGGTCGTTCTTTTCCACACACGAACGCCACCTTGTGAACCCTCTAACCATACACAGCTCAGGCCCTTGGGATTAATTAATTTTGAGGCAGCAATATTGTCTTTATTACTTTACATTGACTTTGTGACCAAAATAATCATCTCAATCCTAGGTAACCTATAAAAATTACGCTTTTTAGAAAAATGACTCATAGCTGACATCTCATCGCATACAATCTGCTGAAAATAAATAAATAAAGCTTTCTAATAGAGTACCTTCACCATTATGTTTACGTAGATTTATATGTTTTTTTATATTTGTTGACCTTTCTGAATTGAATAATGGTTTTATTGTTCCTTTTTTGTTGATAAATGACATAGACGATAGTACCTATCAGTTAGTAGACGTAATATTATAGATCGGTAGAGTCTCTTCAGGGGAAAGAGTGTAAGCAATTTATTTTATTTTATTGGAGGGTTAAGCGTTGATTTGTGAAATAATTTGGTGCAGTGATATATTGTTTTTATTTCCACACAAAATATGTCCTCAGTGAGATGAAACGAAATGTCAGAAAGTTCAGTGAAAACACATGTGCAGGTTAATTTAAAAATGGTAGCTATGATATGAAAACATCTAATTTTATTTGTATGTGGTAGCTTATGAGATGAGCCCTTGTTTGTAATTAAATTAGTTCGCACTCGTACATAAGGTGTAACTCGGTCGTCGCCTAGCATTACTCCTACTACCTACATTCATGAATTTTAATATTTGACCTATGACTCCTAGGACGGACAGATATTATGCTGCCCCTAAATGTAGAAAATACTTTAACTGAAGGTAAGGTCTGTATAACATACAGCCAAATACATTATTCTTTTAAAAGGTATACCGGGATCCTATTTGATATTATTTTATGATGATATAGAAACATTATCTCCAGAGTGTCCAGAATAATGATCAGCCAGTAGATAATGTGTTTCAAAACAATGGTATGACTGCCCTTGTATTCACGCGATAAAATAAGGATATATTTAAAAATAGATTTCTCATTGCTGTATAATACAATAAATAATACATAACAATGACTAAACAGCACATTTTCCTTGTATTTCAGCAAGCGGAGCATTCGCCGCGCCGCAGTCAGAGGAACTACAACACATCACCACCGACACAGATATCCTTCCTGATCGCGCTAGCAGAGCCCTGTACTACCCCAAACCCAGCCCCACCACCACCAAACCCACCCAACCAAACACCACTAACACCACCAACCAACCAACAACAGAAACCATCAAAGAAACAGAAAACAACAAAGAAGAAATCGATCGATCACAAGAAGTCGTCAGTTTGAATGATACAAATAAAAATCTAACTGAAATCGTACACCCGTCAATACAGTGGACTCCCGTGAATACTACAGAAGAGACTAATGTAGAAGTTGCTGTGAAACCAGTCATACAAGTAGCTAAAACAGAGAACCGTACAACCAGCAATATCACTGTGATACCAGTGCACCCAAATATAACTGGGAGTCAGAACGCTACTAAAAAAAGAAATTCAGTCAAGCCAGAGTTTGTCAAAGAATCGAACATACAGGATGCAGTATCAGAAAGCAAGACAGACAAGCCTCTGTCTTTAGAAACTACATTGCTCCAAACCCGAATACCGAATTTGGAACTTTATAGGAGGGTGGCGGAGAATTCTGAAGGCGGTGGCAGTATGGACACGGGGGCTATAGCCGGCATATCCTTCGCTGCTCTTGTGCTGGCAGCATTGGCTGGAAGTACTGCCTTTGTGTTGTACAGACGGCGGTACTTAAACAAGCCGCAGACTCTGAATGACAAATGCTCGAACCCTGACTCGAGCGGATATCTCGATGACAGCACTGTCAGGGTGAGTATGACCATTTACTTATATTTTTTTTTAGGTCGAAACTTTCTGAAATGTATAATATACGTATAATATATACATCCTCTTGGATTTTATGCGAATTCGAAATAATATCTAATCTCGTATTTAAAGAAATGTTCGTTGTAGACTGAATTCGGGGATCTTCTGAAGAAAACCAAACCAGTAAGAGTATTTATGGAAACAAAATAGAAAATTTATCAACTTTGATGATTAATATAATTCTGTTTCCTTTGAAAAGCAAAATTACTTTACTCATTGAGAGAATCATTCCAAACTTTAGTCTCAAGGACGTTTCTTAGACACAAAATTGAGGATCCATTAACATAAAACCCTGAAATTAATTGAGTTTCTAGGAGTTAGAAATACAACTCCTATAATTTTAGTTGCTGTGGAGCTTAACGGATTTGAAACAAATTCAAAGAGGTATTAAATATTTTTAGATTCATAGAAAACAACCAAAAACGTAAACCTTCCGGCGGGACTTGAACCCACGACCTTCGGCCTATAAACAAGCAAGCAAGCTACAGCACGCTGTCCGTGCCAAGTTGGTTGCCTATAATGATGGTGACGTCATAGATTGATAGAAAACAAGCAGGAACGAATTTCGGCGCTGCCACTATGCCCTCCGTTGTGTAGATGGTAGCACGTTGGCTGCGTATAGGCCGAAGGTCGTGGGTTCAAGTCCCGCCGGAAGGTTTACGTTTTTGGTTGTTTTCTATGAATCTAAAAATATTTAATACCTCTCTAGCGTTGAAGTACGCCAAGTGAAATAAACCGAAAAACAAAAAAAAAAATTCAAAGAGTGTTGGTGTGTAGTTTCTGTACTAATTTTTTGTTATTTTTGATGGGTAAAGTTACGTTCGAACTATTATATCGGGTTTGAGTGTGTGTTTTTAAAAGCTTTTATGTACTTTGCAATTTACTATATCTAATATCTATATAATATAATATAATAATATTATAAAGAGCAAAGATTTGTATTTTTGTGTGTGTGTGTGTATGTTTGTAATGAATAAACTCAAAAACTACTGTGCCGATTGCAAAAATTATTTCACCATTAGAAAGCTATATTCACCCTGAGTAACATAAGCTATATTTAATTTACAAAAAATTAGGGATCGTTACTAAAACTTTAATAATATAACCCAAGATGTAAACAAATAGGTACCTAAAATATTCCTAATCATTGAATGGGCTCAGAAACCGATTTTGATAAAACTTGGCACAAAGCTAGAATAGACCTTGGGAAAGGACATAGGCTACGATTTACCGCGGGCGAAGCCGCGGCGGGAAGCTAGTTGCATATAACTATGTATGTATCTACAGGTCGAATCGTGCGAGTTTAATTTGACCCACTTCCCGGAGTCCGATTGAGCTGGTTTTAGACTTAAAATTCTAAATGTTAACAATAATACGTCGATTGATTAATTTTAAACCGCGCACAGATACATTATATCATTCAATAAAACTCATTGTTCTTCTGTCCCTTTCTTTTTGCAGAAAAAAGAAAAGAACAATCAGGCTAAGATATAGAATAGAATAGAAATTGTTTATTTGGTACTACAGACACATACATCGCATCAATAATAACAAACAAAAATCCGTAAATCCCACAGAGATGGTAAATCCAAATACAAATTCCTGGCGCGCCATGTACGTGATACTTGCTCCCAAAAGCCCCCGTAACATGCAGTGCTTTGACAAAAGTATGTCGCACATTTAAGTGTCAAAAACCTGCCATATTGAAATATCCTCCAATAGGATAAGAGAATACGCACGACAAAATTATGTCTGTCACGCGTGGACCGGGCATGTTAGAGGGGTCGCTGATTTTCAGCCACAACCAGCCAGAGAAACACACATACACATGCATACATTTCCGTAGAGTCGTACCTACTATTTGGTATTCTGTGGTCGTACGTAGCTTAATTTGCTTGACTTGTACTGTAAATGTATTTTTCTCGTTTACAGGACAACTCGGAAGAAATGTACAGCTTGGACAATGATTCGTTCCTGAACTCTCTGGAAGCCATGACCATTCAGAACTACTGGACTGACACCGTCAAACACACGAAGCTTTGAACCAAAAACTATGAGCAATCAGTATTTACTATAGTAGTGGTATATATCGCTACAGCAATAAAGTTTATGAGAGAATTGAAATAGAAGTTATTTTACGAGAAAGTAGGAATGTTATTTATTATGTTTGGATTTTCTGCAAACCAGATTATTGCAATTTTCAGGATATAATCGTTCTTTTGCATATTTAAATTGTATCGAACGAGCTCCTAAAGAGCAAAAATGTTATCCCAAAATGCCTAGTAGAGATATATTACTTCAATAATCTGAGATTTTATCTATTTTGAATCTGGTAACATTAACTCAACTAACATGCTTCGTTAAAGTGTGTGGGCGAAACTGTTTCGGATATCGGAGTACTCAAGTGCGAAAGAGTGCGACATAAACTCAGTTCATCCATCACACACTAATTATTCGTTCACTGTTTGCAACAATAAAATACTTTCTACTAATGGATAGAAGTAAATTTAAGAAAAATATATATTCATAATTGGTGTGACAATTATACTATTTTAATTAAAGTAGATATGTATTATGTCATTAAGACAATTATATTGATTATGTAGAAGAATATCAGATGAAGGTTTCAATAAAACTACTACAAGTACATTTGTGCGTGACGTAGTCAATATTTTATATAGGTAACTAGCGACCCGCCCCGGCTCCGCACGGGAAAATGGTTATTGTGGCTTATCCTTAAGTATATTACGCATGTATTATACATATAAACCTTCCTCTTGAATCACTCTATCTATTAAAAAAAACCGCATCAAAATCCGTTGCGTAGTTTTAAAGATTTAAGCGCACAAAGGGACATAGGGACATAGGGACATAGGGACATAGGGACGGAGAAAGCGACTTTGTTTTATAATATGTAGTGATTAATTTTAGTCGTTATCATACTGACTAATTACTGAATTTATACAAAAACGTATTCATGAAATCTTGGAAACAATGAATGATATTTCTCTCTTCTTGAAGAATGGATACAAATAATTGAAGTGTGTAAAAAAATAAATTATAAAACCCCATTTATGCAACAATGTAAGTCACTGCCGTGAGACAAGGAGTAGATAACAAGATGAGCTTGCTATTGCTTTTTGTAATTTTCATTATAATATTGTAGACAATATTCTGAATATTCTTTCTATATATACCTACATCAAATCAAAGAAATAAATGATTGCGTATACCTCTAGTGAACCCCATAATTTTTTATGTCAAAATAAAAGTTTAATCTCACCCCTATAAATAAGAAGACAAAATCGAGATAGATGTGTATGAGTAGTCTCCTGAATAGTAACATTTACATGGATTTGATGATACTTAATTAGTATACTTAAATTATAATTAAAAATTATAATAAAATGAATATTTTAATAATCGATGTGAATTAATTTATAGTAGGCTTTTTATTAACTTCTTTGTAAATAATTATGACTTGTGATAGTACTTTTTTTAGTAATATTTTAATGTATTGTAATGCATAAGCACCTTTCCATTATTTTAAATTGTTTTGCACTTTTTATTATTCCAGTATGTTCCGTTAAACTGAACGGTAAATCAAAGATAAATATTATGCTATTTATGCTTTACAATAAAAGATCAGTTGAAGAGATCATACTGGTGGTAATTGTAATTGTTTTGTCCTGATTGGATAAAATTTGGTCACGTCTTGGAATACTACTCCAATCTATATAAAATTGAACTAGCTTTCTTGTATGTGTATTTTATTTTGAGAAATAATATTGAGCAAAAAATATTAAATTTGTTATTCAACAGCGTGTTAGTAAACAATATTGGGAATATACTGGCTGGTGGCTGTACAGGCTAATCTATGCTTTATGTTGTATAATATAAAACCTATAGCTGGTTGTTTGATGAAGGCGTGACCAATGATCCTAAAACCCTAGACAGACAATACCAATTTAGTGTCTACTATGTATTATAATTTTTACTAAATTTATGAATTACAAATTCGACTTGCTAGTCTTTATGAGTTGAACAGAAAGAACCAAAATAGAGATTAGTTTTTAAAGTAAAAATGTTAATCACAATTTTTATTCCTTCAAATTATAATTTTCATTTTGTAGAAATAAGGATGTGATCTCAAATATATCATTTAGTACGAATAGGCGTGAAAAATGATAGTAGCTTTAAAATTTCATGTTTTCCTACTGTTTTAAATGTGCGCATAGTTATAATTTCTTCCATAATTATATCTACGTTCTATTCAAGTTAATACTATTTAAAAACTAAGATATCATGCATAATAATCATAATAATTAAAAGTGGTCCTTTCATGGTTTTTGTTATATTATTTGACGATTGTGATTTTAATATCCGTCCGCCCTATTTTTTTTGTTTTTTAGTTCAATATTTAATACCTAATAATAAAAATAATGTTGTGAAGTGTATCTTTGTATCAAAAAATTTGTTTTTTTTTTTCATGATTTGAAAGATGCTTTTTATAACGCGTTATAAGTATCAATTTATAAGTTAACACTAAATTGTTTATTTTTTTAATCCGTTCTAATTTGTTTTGTAAATTAATTACATAGTGTCCATAAACTTTCTTCATTTCTAATTTTAAAAAATACTTTAGCGATTAAATCGACTATTTGTAACTAGAACTACTTCATACTACAACAAGTCATTGAAATAACTGTCATATTTCAATCGATGTAAAGTTAATATCACGGTTAATATTATACCTGTTGTCATTACCAAGCAAAGCGCGGCCTTTTTAACCTCTTTGTCATTATCACTCTAAAAAGTCATTTTTCTGTACGCTTAAAGAGTAGATTGACTATAATTTTGATACAATATGGCATTTCACGATGAAAATTTACATATACATAATGTAACAGCTGAATCAGAACATTGTATTTTTTCTGTATACGCCGATATCAGAAGTGGGATGTAACAATCTCAATGTGGGTAAGTAGGTATAATCTTTTTGTCGTGAAACGCCTCAAGTAATGGTCATATCAGAGTAAGCACTTTCTTATTTCAATTGAGAGGTGTATCGTATTGTGTAATTATGTAGCAGCATTTGAAATATTTAAAAGTTATTTTGCGATATAAAAGTGTAGATAACGTAACAGAGTTATTGTAACATTGTTTAACTTTCAGCCTATCACGTCCATTTTAGGTGGCTATAAGTAATATAATAAATAACCAATCGCTGCAGGTCTACATGGTGTTGCCATGTTCCATCATTTCTACTCTTTTATGTCGTATTCACTTAATCTGTGGTGTAAGTCATCTAATAACAATTATTGCAAAACTAAGCAAGTAATTATAATTTCCCGAAACACAATAGAGTGTGGATATAAAATTATAAGGGACAAAACAATAAGAATAGTGTAACGTTTTGCAAATAAATAAACTTTGCTATTCTTAAGTTCAGTATTAATTCCGTAAGCATTATTTTGCAAGCTGTTAGTACTTGCACTACAGAAAAAATATATAGATGTGTCCCAAGATATCGAAAAGGATATTTCCGGTGCTAGGAGTATATTTTTTAACTGTAGGTTGACAACGCGGAAAAACCCCTTGATTGACTTCGTTTGTGAAACAATATTATTTTGGTAGATTAGATGTAATGGTAATAAATCTATTTTTACTTGCGAAACGCAGTTGTTTCATTTAATTCCTATTTAATTAGTGTATTAAAATTCAACCTTTCATAAAAAGTGACGGGTCTCGTGACTGAAGTTTATATGAAAAGTAGAAAATTATTATAACTTTTATTCGAAGCGTAAAATGAAATTCATAGAAAATTATTTTTGAGATTTTAATCTATTGGCTTGTTTACACGTATTAAGTTGTTAAGTAGTTAACTAAATTTTAAGTTAAAATTAACTTAATTTTAAGTAACCGATCGTTTACACGCTTGTCTAACTTATGCACTCTTTAGTTCACTGTACTACTTATGTACTTCACTAAATTGTTGAGTTCACACGTAACTAAATGACAGTTTAGTAGAAAGCCACGCCTACCGGGGAATGCAAGCGGTGCGGGAGGCGCGGCTACTTAATCAAAAATAGACTAGATTCTATTTCACTTGTTCACTTAACCACTAAATCGTTTACTTACCACTTGCGACTAAAGAGCTCTTAAGTGGTTGTTTACACGCAAGAATTAAGTTAAAATCAAGTTAAAATTTAGTTAATTACTTCGTCACTTAATACGTGTAAACCAGCCATATGTCACAGACATAATAGTAGTCCCTACCACAGAATAAATATAGTATGACATACTGTGGGTACTAATTGTAATGTAGTACCTACCTATGTTCCTTATTATATGATTAGGCTGTATGGCTTAGTACCATTGCCTTTCCCTCTGAGAAAATTTAAAAAAACAACAATCGACTGCTAGAGATGGGCCAAGTCGTTACTTTCGTATCACTGTGACTGTCGTTCCGGTTACAAAAAAATCACAGTTATACATCATATACTAGAGTAGAGTGATTTCGGAACGTAGAAAGGAGCATTTGTCGCGGTTACATGAAACTTTCGTAGCGTATACTTATGTGATTTTACATGACTATACAGAATAGTATTTTTTTGAAATAAGCTGTATAATAGTTAGTTGATCATGACATATCCTTCACACTTATAAACAGTCACATAAGGCCATTAATTTAATAACTATAATATGGCGTATGTAATATTTTCAAAATCGAAAACGGACCAAACGATATAAACAGCCCCCCTAAACCGCGAAAACTGAACTCACTCACTGTACGAGTAAATAATTGCATGAAACACAGGAGTAAATGGAAGAACAATATCACCACAGGGAGAACAATAGCAAGTAATACAATACCCATGAATGACTCAGCGACAGAGATTGAGCGATGCAAGTCACAACACAACAAGCCCTTGGAAGGATCAACGTTATTTTGTCACGACGTTATTTCTGAATTGATCACAGTGATTCTTTTTTTAAGCTGATCACAGTGATTTTTTCCCTGTGAGTGAAGTTATTTATCGCCCAACTCTACGACTGACAGTGTTGTGTTTGTGTCAGTTCCACAGAACACTAGTTACTCCTAGCGGAGTGGTCAGTTCAGTCGTGGTTCAGTCGTTCAGTCAGTTGCAGTCAGTTAGAAAAGAAGTTGTAGAAAAATATTTTTCTTTTCTACACAAATAAGCATACAGACTACAGACAGATACGTTTTTAATTTTCTCGCTCATTTCATTACCTATTATTTATTTATTACTTGCTGTGAGTGAAGAACTTTACTATACATTACGGTTGACGAGAAAGAAAGCGCGCGCATTGACAGTAAGCAGAAAACTACGGCGAAAATTCCTGCTAATTCCAGTGTGATCATCAAGCAGATAGACTACAGTGAAAAGTGTCACAATTGTCTCTGTCCCAGAACTTGATTGATTGAACAAATAAAGCTAAATAAAGGTTTGCAAGGGGCTTCGTCTGGTGTCTTAACCTTCTACAATACAGTTAGTTATATAACCACTTCTTTGAAGTCCAAACAATGCCAAAGAAAACATTAAACATCCAAGAAAAGAAGATTGTGTATGATGTGAATTGTTTTATCAAAAAGGAAACTGCTGAAGTTGTAAATAATTTAAAACAGTTTATAAATGAAACGGAAGACAGGAATTCAAAAATGCAGATGAAATTTAAAGCCACTAGCTCTTGTTTACAAAAGATTTTAAATGGAACTCAGGACAATATTAATAAAAAATTAATATTTGAAATTTGCAAAAAAATTGAGCATATCCGAGAAGATATTGTTGATGCTAGTGATACAAATAAAGATAGACTGAAGAAAGTGATTAATCGGTTAGATCAAAGACGGAAAAGAACGGGAGACAAT